>JAUTXW010003240.1:0-22500 GCA_030620095.1 Kuschelorhynchus macadamiae
GTTATTGTTCAGTTTTTATGGTAAAGTCCATATTTTTGTTAAGGCACTGTAGATTGATTAAATACTAAACTATAAAAATCGATAGAATTTGTTTTTGACTTGTTCATAGATTGTCCAGGTATGATTAAAAAGCAAATATTAAAACTATCCTGGATTCTCTCAATACTTGAAGTTTCTCAAAAATTTAAGGTTCTCTTTTATTACCATGTTTAGAATATTTAGCCAAGTGGTAACACAATTGTATATTTTCCGGTTTGGTTTCGAAGAATTTTGCAAAATAACACCAAATATCACAACTCATTTGGTTCTCGAAATATGCAGGCCGGAAATATAGTTACAAATTTCTGGTATTCCTTTCGAGTGTCCATCAGTTTAGTTCAAGTATAGAAAGGAAAAATAACGTTTTATAAGGTGCTTACAAAAATACAAATATTGCAATTTAAGAAAAATTATATCAGCTTACTTATTATTGAATATCAAAGTCTGGACAAACAGCGAAATCAGTCTGGACTAAAAACTGGACTAAAGTTACATTTGAATTCAATTCTAACTCGAATTTGTTATGAAATTGATTTACATTAGACAAAATTGAAAGTGTACTTCAAAAGTAGACTTTGGATTGAAGCAGGAGCTCGCTGACGTCAAGCAGAAATTCAATAAACGTAAAATTTTTAAGTTGTGATTTTTATTTTAGTTAAGAAAATTCTTAATATTTTTGCACATCCATTTAAAGAATATAAGTAGTTTTTTATTACCATAATAAAAAAAACTTTTAATCGTATATTTTGGGTTAATTCTGAAGGCACAGTCAAGACTACGAGAAACATAAACTCCTAAAAAACACAAACAAAGAGCATAGAAATGTTCTTGCTCCCATTCGGTCTATTTTACATTAATATTTTAGAGAATCAATAAAATCAAATACACAAGAATTGGCCTAGCATAACAATTGCATCATATTTTTTGTCAAAATATTAGATATTTTTGACAAAATGTAGTCAAAGGCATCCCTGGACCCTTCTGGCTGGAGGATTGGGGGGCCCGACGGGAAAAATTCACTGTCTAAAAAAAAATGTCTGCCCCTTTGTATTAGTTAAAATCACAAGTTTTACCGCCGACGACCAAAATAAAAAGGTCAGTATGGACGGCCCGCCGCTTTTCCTTGTTAAATATGTCTCGTAATTTACCAACTACTAAGCCTACTTAAAAAACTGTCCAAGATATTAGGGGATGTCACCACCCTCCTGTCCCACCCCTAGTACCGCCCCTAAATGTTGATCTACTGTTCACTTCATTCGCATGTTGCCAAACAGTTTGACCGTGGCCTTTTGTACGTTTATATTATGCTCATAGAAGAATATTATAACAGTAGAAATAAAGGGGAAAAATCGCAAGTCCTGTGATCCAATAGTGAACGAGGTTATCGTAGTCGGGAGTCGCAGTCGGGGCAAAAGCATTTTAAGACTAAATGAGTTTAGGTACGTTTAGGTAAGTTTAAATACGGAAAGATATTTTTCGAGAGGGCTCAGGGCCTCAGGTCTCGTATTTTTTTGCTTTGGCAGTCACAGGCCAGGGCCCGTGCGGCACCGGGGCCCCCTGTGTGCCGCACCGAATCGGCCTAGCATAGCTACGCCATTGCTTGCAACAAAATTATCAATCGCTGAAAATCAAAATATTAGAGTGGACTGTATGATTGATAGTCTTGAACAGGCCATATTCAATTTTGTTTAATGAACATTCGACGAAGCCTGACGATGAGTTGAATGTCAATCTAAAAGGATACGAGTTGGCATCCTGTGCTTTTCTGAAAGCCATCTCAAACATGGAAGGACTTGATTTTATGGAAATACTGGAATACATTGAGAATATAATGTTTGTAAATGTTTAATAGGGGAACAAACCAGTGGCGTATTTAAAGAGGGTTTGCTAGGTTACCCACCCCCCTTCCCCCAGAGCCACCGTCATTGAAGCTGAAACAATACAATAGTGTCGCGTAAGGATTTTTTTTTTGGAATTGGTGGTGATCCCCCCCCCCCGGTCAAGGTCAATTTTACTTATAACTTAGATAAAGTAAATACGCCACTAGAAGTGTTGAGAGTGTAGATGAACTGTATGTGCAGTCGATAGACAATTAATTTTATGTGTAGAAACTGTTAAACTTTCAGGAACGTTTACGAAAAATAAACTGCAGCATTTTCAATTAGAACTCGAGGTTATCAATTGGTCACTAGTGTATGAGACAGCCATAGTGGATGAGGCATTTAATGTCCTTTTAATATGCTTTTATTAGCTTCACTTGCATGTTGCACTTCTAATTAACGTATCGATTTAAAGTTTGCAAATATTTTTAATTCAGCTGAAATTTCAAGAGCTGATCTGATCAGCTCGATGGTATCAGCTAGAATACAACTCGAGTTTCGGCTCACTTGTTTTGTTTTGATGAATCCAATACATTACCGAATAATATGTTAAAGATATTTTCAGACTAAAAGGTAAAAAAAAATTATATTTGGAAAAAAACTAGAAAACACGCACTAAAAAGTACAAAATAATGTAATTTACTTCCAATATTTTGTAACGATATATCTACATTATCTAGGAGGTCTACTTCAACAAAGCGTGTACCTCAAGGCTCATTACTTGGGTTCCTTTTATATTGCTCTATACAAATGAATTGCTCTTTAACTCCGGAGAGCAGATCGTACTGTATGCTGATGATACAACACTTATATTAAGTGAGGAACTATGAAGTTGTTATCTGTCAAAGTTCGCGCTGTGGTGGATATTCTGGATAAATACTTTCTGACCAATATTCTACTGCTGAATGTTTCAAAGACTCAGTGCATTCTATGTGGGAATAGATTAAACAATAACTTTAATTTTTTCTATAGGAATGTTACAATAAATTCAATAGAACATTTTTTGCGTCTCAAGAAGAGAAACAAATTCTATATGTAATAAAAATAATATTATTTAGTACAATGTATGTTGTTAACGTTCACTGTGGTATTATTCACATCAGTATGTATTTTAACTTGTTTAAGTTATTTTTATGTGCTCATGTTACTATGGTTAAAATCTTGAATTTTAAATTATTTATACATGATATATATGTCATTTTCCTTTTTTTAGTTTAAATTAAAATATTTTGCTGTCTTTTTTTGACATTGTTCCAATTCTCATTGGACTTTTTGTTATAATTTTATGTCTTAGAAATAATATATTTTATATAAACCTAAATTACCATATTAAAATATTTCTACGTTAATTTTTTAATACTGCAACGGAATAATTTTGACATGCTAGACATAAAGGTGAGAACTGCAGGGGTTTAAATACAGTCCTGTATTTCGGGGCATTTTTATTTTCTTTCTCCAAGTCATCTGTCTCAATCGGTTCCGTCACTATTTAGTCGCAATATTATAGATACGTTTGAGGTTGAGGTCATTTCGAAAAACTGAAGGAAACCGGTACAAAACATTTTACAAAATATCATAATGAGCAGCTACATGTAAAACACGTCCAGATTGTAGCACGTAATAAAATAAGCTAAGCAAATAATGTATTCAAACATTAGTTTAAAACCAACAATCGGTAGTTTAAGAGTATTAAAAAGGAAGTCGGCAAACACGCACTTTTAAAAATTGGGTCGCCTAATCTTAAAATTACAGTACACAGATCTGAAGCCTTTTGTCACACCTTTTATAAGCGTAGGTTGCGAACTAAATTATTAAAATTAAAAATTATGGCGTTTTACTTACATATTTTTAATGCTTGAACCGCACTGGTCGGGTTTAAAAGTGTCACCTACTTTTCAGGTGTATAAAGGAGAGTTTCGCCTGTATATATTTTATACAGTAGCTTCTGTTTATCAAGACAATTGTGGTCTTTTGATAGTAAATCTGAATTACTAGATTCAAATTAGTTTTCAGTAATATTGAAATGAAGTTGAGTAATGTTTGGGTTAATGTCTTTTTATAATTAGAATATTTTTAGGACATGGAAGGACCGTTTATATACACTATATATATATATATATATATATATATATATATATATATATATATATACATATTTATAAGTATAGTATGTTATATAAGTTAAATAAAGGATGAAAAAATTTAAAAATGCATAGGGAAGGTTCCCTATTATCTTTTCAAATATAATCGAAGTTAAAAATTATTTATAAATCAGAGAGTACAAATTTTAATCCTGTTCTTAAATGTAGGGACCTGCTCATTTTTTATACTCACATTATCACTAACTTATAACATTTTATTTAGTATTTTAGCAATAATTCTTAAATTTATTAATCCAAAGTTTAACTAAAGATAATTTCTAAATTGTGTGCTTAAAGTTTTAACTTTAAAGTTAAAATTAAATTTTCAAAAAATGCTAGGTTGACTTTCTTGGATGCTAGTGTTCTTCTTCAGAATATTGCATCTTCATTGAAAGGTATCTTTTAATAAATAAAAAATTCTTGAAAATTGGAATTAGGGTTGTGCCATTGACCGGTCAACAACTTTTTGGTCGTTTGGCCAAGCAATTTGACTAAATTTTATTTTAAAAGAAAATAACTTTTTTTCCGAAAATAAAATACATCAATAATTTTAGATCTTTGAACTTACATAAAAATCAAATATTACAGAATTCCTACAATATACCACAAAGAAATAAACTAATATAAAACATTTTATTAAAAAAACGGCGTAAAAGTTTTATAAAAATAATCTTAAATCTAAAATGAAATAAATAAACTAAAAAGCAAATTAAAATGTCTAAATATTGAAAACAAAAGCAGATATTATTAATAAAAAACACCATACCGCGCACAGTCACAGTGATTCGACAATGACCCGCGTGATCAAATTTACGGTCCATTTGACAGGTCAAGTAACCAGCGCACAATTTTATATGTCATCAAGTACCTCCTTATTTTAAGTGCTACAGTAATATATTAAAAAGGTTTTTTTAAATTTAATTAAATGTACTTCATACAAAACAAGGACTATTTTTAAGGCAATATTTCATGTATTTATTATGGTTGTTGCCATAATGTTTTAGTTTTAAATTACAAATTTCCTTGTCACTCATTTTGGCGTGCCTGAAATATATAATTAATAATCTATAAAATGATAAGTACTAAATTCGACTACTCCGAGCCGATTCCTGTTGTATCAGTGACATGATGCACGATCTGGAATTTCGGTCGTGCGATTTTTGCTATACGTCCAGAGGTGTGAAGTCCATGGAAGCAAGGGAAGCAGTGCTTCCCCAAAAAAAATTACAAAACATGTTCTAAAATGTAATTTTTGGAATAGGAAACCATTAATTTAGTTTATATTAAAAATGCTAAAATATTATCTTATTTATCAAGTCCATAATAAATGCGGCCTTGACTCCGACCGAGCAATAGAATCGAATAGAACCTATGCGGGCCGCTAGCTTCTCTGCAGCCAAGTCCCGTGTGCTTGATTTCCTGTGAATCGAGCCAGAGTTTATTGAAGTTTCCATCGGCTGTTTGCAATTTTTGCATTTCATTCGCGTGCTTTAAGTGGGGGCGGAAGCTATCGTTGGAGTAGGTTCTTTGCTTGAACGGCTATGCGTGTGTTATGTGATACGTACGTCGCGTCGTGCACGATGCGATATGGAAGACAATAATACGGACGTGGATATGCAAATACCGTTAACGCGGCTGTCGGTAATACCGTTAAAAATGTTGGAGAATTTAGTAAGAGTGTGTGTGAATGTGTAGTGTGTGTCTTATTAATAAAGAGATTTTCAACATTAAACTTCGCTGATAAGCTAATTTCCAAAGGAAGGGCAAAACCGCCTATGAAAAAATTAACCACAAAAATGAAAAACTGTATTAGACATTTTTATCCGGAAAAACAATACGAACTGTTTAAATGGCTAACAGGATGTGAAAATATAAGTAAATTATTTTGTTGGCCATGTTTACTTTTTGAAAATGAAAAAGGTCTCTGGAATAAAACTGTTGTTTTTTCCTGATTTAATTTCCGCTGTTGCAACCATTATTCTAAAAAGAATTAAGCAGGCGATTGGCGAGGAACGGTTCATTGCTATTGTTCTGGACGAAACAACTGATATCACTAGTTTTAGCCAATTATCTATACGCTACGTTAAAACAGACAGAAGTATTCAAGAGCGATTTTTAGGTTTTAAGAATGTGTTCGAAAATCGTACAGCAGATGCATTATATACCGTAGTTTATAACGTTTCTAAAGACATTAATGGAGAGAAAAAATTAGTTGCTCAAAGCTATAATGGAGCTGCAGTGATGGCAGGACAATTAGGGGGTCTGCAAGCTAAAGTTCGAGAAACTTTCCCCAGTGCTGTGTTTGTCCATTGTTTTGCTCATAAATTAAATTTAGTTTTATCCCAGTCCATCAATCACATTAAAGAGAGTAAAGTATTTTTCGTTACTTTAAGTGGCATGGCTGCTTTTTTTTCAAAGTCAACAAAACGTACACAAGCTTTGGACTCCACTGTCCACAAACGATTGCCCAAAGTAGCACGTACTAGGTGGAACTATAATGGAAGACTTGTGTTAACAGTATCTGAAAATCGTGAATCACTGATTGAACTATTTGAGAATATAATAGAAAATAATGAAACGTGGGACTCAGAAGCAATAAATAGTTCGAGAGGGTTTTTGGACTGTTTGAATCCAGATTATAATTTTAATTATTGGTTGAACATATTTTCAGAAATATTTCCATTCTCGGACAATGTTTTTAATGTATTACAAACTAAAACAAATGATATTGCTTTTTGCCTAAAAAAAGTGCATGATTTTAAGTCCATGTTAAGTCAAAAAAGAGATGACTTGAACCTATTTTGGGAGAAAACGATGACGTTAAATGTAGAGCCACAAGCCAAACGTCTTCGAACAGACAAGGTGGGAGATGTTCAAACATCATACAGATACCTTTTTTATGAAATAATCGATCAAATTCAGCAACAAATAAACTATAAATTTAACGGTTTAAATGATTTTAAATTGCTCGAGCTCTGCAATTTTGATGCATTTAAAGGAAAAACTTTTCCAGAAGATGCGTTTAAATCTCTTCTTTGGCCAGTTCTTCGACTGAGTGTTATTGCGATCTGAACTAAAAGTGATTTACGAAAATGATGACATTAGCGCAAAAAATAACGCTAAGGAACTAATGCAATTTTTAAAAGACAAGGAGCTGGAAGATGCCTACACCGAAGTGTCGAAATTGTGTGAATTAGTATTGACAATACCTGCCACAAGTTCATCAGTAGAACGCAATTTTTCGACACTTAAACGTATAAAAAATTTCGTGAGAAATTCAACGGGGCAGGAGAGACTTTCGCATACATCGTTGTCGTCCATTGAAAATAAACTTCTCCAAAATATGTCTGAGCACCGACGTTTTTATGATGACGTCATTGACGAATTTGCAAAAAATGATCGAAGAATCGAATTACATTACAAATAGGTAAGTTTCTAAAAATTGCTTTCCTTTCCGCAAATTAGTGAACATAGCCTCTTTTAAAATACTGGCAGCAATAATTTTCTAACGATTCACCCGTCCTATGTGCACAAATGCGCCCTTAGCATAATTATAGCCAAATTCTTCAGAAGAGCGTTTCAAACTAGTAATTCACTTAAACAGAATTGGCAACAGCAAAGGATTCTCAATATATCTGCTGGAAATTTAAGGTTTATTTGTAATTCAATGTAGTGAGCATCAGGCAAACTTTATAAGACAATCAGATTGCACATTTTCTACCAGGATTCAAGAAACAAACAGTTTGAAAAATACAAATGATCTCATATTTTAATACTAATCCCGACTGTTTAGTCTCATTTAAAAATCACTGTGGTGTGGTGTATATAAAAACGCAAAAATATTGCACCAAATTAATAAAGACATAGAAAAATGTTTTAGAAAAGTTGGAAATTGCAGTTTTACCTGAGTAAATGAGCCATTTACTTTTAAGTCCCATTTGATATTAATAACTTATATGTCTTTGCTGTTTTGTTTGTTAATATCTTACGTAAAGCTAATGCTCGTCGCTTCTTCTTTAAATTAAGAGCCACTCTTGAATCTGCGCAGTATTGGTTAATGTAGTTATCATTTATTATTATTTATCCGTGGTTGGTACCTCCAAACGAGTCAATCTTTATCATCAAACTTTTCTTTTTCGTGTTAGAAATCGGTTTACTTCTCGTACATACTTATACTGTCAAATTTGTTTACAATAGTAAAATGGACTCAAGCTGGAATTATGAGGTTGCTGTCACTGATGACGCTGATGTTGTCGTTCTAAAATTTAGCTGTTCGTGTTATGTTTGTAGGTGATCACTGAAAATTCCCTGTTGAATCACATGTTAAACATGCGTATTAAAATTAAGCTAGTTCGACAGAAGGCAGCTAATTAATCGGATTTGTTTTTACTTGGCGTACTTTTATCGTTTGTATTATTTTCTGTTTTCAATTTTTGGGAATTTCTTTATTAAAAAAAAAATAAAAAAATAATAAGAATATTTTTTGACATGATTTTTGACACATGGCAGATGAAGAATCTGGTAGTAGGCGCATTGTACGTCAAGATTAACACCAAACAGCAACAGCACTGTGACGATAACGTCATGTTTAAAAATCTTATGGAGTTTTATATTGAAACTGCGACAAACGACAAAGGAAATATTACCGAAGCAAAGAGCACGATTTCATTTCAGCAGTCTGTTAAGGCAAGCTTGGTAGCCAACGAAAAATACGGTTGGCGATAATTGATCTAGTCATTTTCTTTGTTTTGGTCTTAGATACCGATGTAAACATGGACATATTACAATTAACATATTATCAGACCTCACTTGTACAATTAAATATTTCTATTTTCACTCTCATAGATTCTATATGAGATCCTTCCATTTGGTTATATGAGGATTATGAAACTCTCTAAAGAAGTGTTTGTTAGTATTTATGGGGTGGGCAGAAGATTTTCTTTTATATATAACCTTCCAATAATATAATATTTAACATCAATTGAGGTTACAAGTATTTCTCCTTCAGAATCATTAATTTCTACAAATATATTCCGACCTTCGCAGCAAGGTCACTACTCTACTCGAACGTCCGTTATATCAACTACATATCGGTTCTTGTGAAAATAAGAAAAATATTCAAAAAATCATGCATGAAAACGAGAATTTTAAGAAAGATATCGAGTTGTTAAATCGATTAATTAATTAAATGAATGACAAATATGAAATATTAAAAGAGAATAATCGACTAATGATCGGCGCTTCCGTTCTCCATCAAAATCCATTTTTAAAAGTTGCAAATCAGCTAGCAGTAGAAAGGCACTGGATATTGCTTCTTCGATTTGAACATCGGCCGGGTCTAATTTGGAAATTCCGCTCAATCAGCTCATTCCCAAAAACGTTCCAAACAAAACACATAATAATATTGGAATAAGGGAGCAGGAGGAAGGAACTATTAATACCTTTCAGCATTTTAGTACTGTTCAAATAATGACATAAATGAGGACTTGACAGCTGACACAGGTGTGGCACAAATTATGACTGTCTAAAAAATACAGAATTATATAACGCAAAAAGCACAAGTTAATTATGAAGAGCATCTTGTTATAGAACAACTAAATATAATTGGTAATACCAACTCTTTTAAAGTTGGAGTAGCACCTCAGCACCATGAATCAATAAATACTTGTGAATTCTGGCCAAAGGGTATAGTCTATCGCCGGTTTAATTTTAAAAAACGATTAGCCGAATGAGTTAGTGTAACATATAATGAACATAATTCATCTGAGTCCCAGAATAGTATATACAGTTATTACTGCTTCCCTGTGACAGGCTGCATTGCAGAGTAAGATGGGCAGCAGTAGCTATAAAACAATCATATAAAGTTTCTATGATAAACCCTAACCACCTATTCGATGTTAAACCTCAAATTGATCTCATTTGTTGTAAGGTATTTTTTAATAACATGCATCTTCCTCTTATTATAATAGTTATATACTCCATCAACTTGCTATATTATTGACTATCAAAACTGGTTTAAGTTCTTTGAATCATGTGATGTATCCTGTACAATAAAAACATTTTAATAATATGCTAAATGTGATATTGCATAGTCTAAATAATCAAAGACGCAAATTAGCACAATTTTATAAATGTCTTTTCTTTACAGCAATATAATAATATAGAGAACATACAAACCAAAAATATTTAGATTTAGAGTTTGCAAATTTTAACCGTATAGTGGAGATAATGGAGGATCCTTTAATTGATGAGGATGTCTATCATCCTGTTTTAAATGTTGATGTTAAACTGACCCCACTCAATAATACCAAAGTTGCGGAGAACGAGAAAAACACACTGACGTGTTACAACTTTACACGATCAAATATCAATACATTATATCATGACTTAAGTATTGCGGATTGGGGAGGGTTGGACTCATTTACTGATGTTAATGAATGTTGTTCAAAGTTTGAAAGTATTCTTAAATCTATAATTAATAAATATATTCCACGCTGCAAGAAAAAAACCGTAAGTTTCCTGAATGGTGTAATAAAGATATAGTTAAGAATCTACATCATAAAATCATTACTCGAAAAAACTGGAAAAAATTTGGTAACAATTTTTATTTAAGGAAATTTAAAACTTTTAACTAGAAATTGAACTAGTCAAAATTATTAAAACCGCTTACTGTCATTATGTTACTAAATTTGACAATAATATTAAAAATGACCTTAAGTAATTTTGGCGTTATGTTAATCAAAAAAAGAACACTTGTTCTGTACCCACAGAAATGTCATTCCAAGGACGAGTAGTACTGGCTCAAACATTGGACATTGTCGATGGCTTTGGCAATATTTTTGGCAGCGTTTCTACCCCGTGTAATATTAATGTATATAGCTGAAACTTTAGGAACTTTAATTTTGATACAAGATTACCCCTAAGTTTATTGAGATCGATATTATTACTATTGCAGGAAAGCTAAAACCAAAGCTCTCCGCTGGCATATATGGTATCCCTTGTTTTGTCATAAAAACTGCAGAAAGGGTTTTCGCTGGACCTTGGTGTAAGATTTTTAATCTTTTACTTAGTTTTCAGATATACTTTAAATTCTGAAAAAAAGCAAAAATATATTTAAGAATGGAAATAAAGCTGAAATTCAGAATTATCGTCCAGTTTCTTTGATATGTGGATCTTCTAAAATTTTTGAAATGCTTATATACGAGTATTTGTTACACAAGATAGAACCATTACTGACGCTCGCTAACATGGCTTGTTGAGGGTTTGGTCCACTGTGACTAACATGGCTTCATTTACTCAGTTCTTAGTGAACTTCCTGGACGATGGCCAGGTGGACATGGTGTGTACTGACTTCTCGAGAGCCTTTAATTTGAACCCATTGCTCTTGCTTGTATTTATCAAAACATTTGTGAGATGATAGATGTTGAGTACAACATTTTTCCTGATGATCTCAAGTTCTATATGGCAATTGAAACGAGATTGTGCAAAATTGCAAAGAGCTATTAATTCTGTACAAGCTTGGTATGATTGTAATAAATTGTTGCTTAATACCAAAAACGTTCAGTTTACCAAAAATATCATTCCTATAAACTATGATTATAATAGAGGTGCACGTATGCTAAAGAGAATGGAATGTATTCGTGACTTGGGGATATATACTCGACTCTAAGCGGACTTTTATAGAATAGATAGATAAAAAAGTGTCTGAAGCATCAAAAATGCTCGGTTTTATATATAGTAAATGTAGATCTTTTAGGAATATTGACGCTTTAAAGCTGTGGTTCTTTACTTTCATCAGAAGTAAATCAGAATATTGATCTTTAACATGGTCACTAATATATGACACATATTAAAGCAAGCATGGAGCAAGTTCAGAGAAAATTCTTGGGGAGCAAAAAATCTTGTCTGGTTTAACGCCACCTAGACACAATCCTGTTTACTATCTCACAAATTATCTCCTACTACCCACACCATTCAAATGAACAATCAAACGCTTGAAGCCAAAGATTCCTTTAGCCTAGTCGGTATCACTTTTCAGAAAGTTTTTCGCTGGCAAGGCCACATCACCTCAATGGCCACAGCAGCCGCGACGAAATTGGGATTTCTTTCCCGAGCTCGAAAATACTTTTATTTTGCCAACTTGATTACTAATAGACTTCGCAAATCAGACCCTGTCTTGAGTATTGTTCGCACACATGGGGAGCACCATCTCTTTCATACATCACAAAAAAACTTGAATCACTAGAGTATAGGCGATCTGTCTCTGTTTTACCACCATCATGCCATACATTTTGCCTCTCTTACTCATTCCTGCCAGGGAGACACGAGCACCGACCTACGTGCATCCCTTGACCGTTTAACTGCAAAGACCAAGGACCTCCCACTTTTTTCACTCCTTTATTCACAGAGTGTCCTGATTATGGAACGTGTTACCAACAAATGCCTTTCCATCTTCTCATAATCTGCAAGTCTTTAAATCCCGCGTCAATAAACTTTCCTTGTTTTTACTTAAAGCAACCACGGTAACAGTACTTAGGTATTCGGCCTTCGTGCTCACAACACTACTCTACTAACAAGATTTAACATAGATTCCTTAGAAAAATGAAGAGATTTTAATGTTGGCATATTTTTATATAAAGTTATCAAAGGTGGTGTTGTGTGTCTCCTTCGGTTGAACGAGCATAGTTTTGTTGTACCTCGATATTTAAATAGAGTCAGAAATCATAATTGTTTGTATTTGCCAACTGCATACACAATCCTTATGTTCATGTCACAAATTTATAGACTGTGCTCAGTATACAATAGACTAGATCATATTTTTATCATTTGTTGGATTTGTTGGGTTACTATATATTAATTGAATAAAAATAAATAAATATCCATAGTACGAATTTTGAGCTGCTCTTGTCGCTGCTCTCGTCGTCGCTCTCATTATTTTTCCCAGCTCCAACATAAACGAATTCTTTGTTTTGTTCTCTTCTTCTTCGTTGATTTTATGTCTAATTTTGTTCTGTATTTATCTGATGCGTTTAAGTATTCTATATTCTATTCCAGTAATACACATATTTTTTTACGCAGGCCTTTTTTTTTCAGATTGTAACTGAAATTTTGGGTTCCTAGGCCCGATGATTTTATTTTTTTAAGTGGGTGTAATAACGTGGTATTGCGTCCTTAGCTAAAAAATTACGCCTTATTTTTCAATTTGCAAAAATATAGATTATATTAATTTGGGTCAATATAAAAATGTGGCATAAAAAGCTAAATTTAATTAGAACTAATCAGTCAAAACTATTTACTTTGGCGATAAAAAATTAGACCTTATAGTACTGGACCTGTATTACAAACCTGCAACGTTTATTACTAAAAGTACCGTGTTACTTGAGTGTTTCTGCTATTATTACTAAAATATGAATATGTATGCGCAGGTTGCAATCATATTTAATCAGATGTAAGTTGGATATTATAGCTGAAAAAAACCAACCATAAATTTGATAATTAAATTATATGTTAAAATAAAACACAGACATATGTAAAATGAAATTTATTTTCTGACTAAAAGCAAAAAGAATAAAAAAAATCGCGTACTAATATTACGTAAAATCGTAAACCTAAATACCTTACCACCTGCTTCAGAGAAACAAGCTGACGTCTGGAGATCATATCTGCAATAAGAAGAATGCCACTTGTACTTGAAACCGGTTTGTATTAAGCTTAAAGCAATGAAAAAGTCTTAATAAGCGCCACCCACATATGTTTCAAATGGATATTAAAGGGAACTAGAAATTAAAATTTCTTATTGCGTATATAGGATATATAGAATTCGCATACAAATTTAGGAACCTCAGCATTACTCAATAATATACTAAGTTGAATATATATGTATATGTTAGAAAGCAACGTTAAAATGAGTAAAAATAACCCTATTAGGCGATAATTATTATTATTTAGTTAGTGAACTTTGCAGATGTATAATTGAAATCCTCGTTGGTATTTAAGAAATATAAAAATGCATATACATCTTATACCTATCTATATAATTAATATTTTCTTCTATAGAAGCAAAAAATTTCATGTACAATTTTTGTGTTAGGTAAAAATGATCAACAAAAATATTACCAAATTGAATATTCTAATGTGTTATTGGAGTGGATCAAAATTCCTTGCAATTTCTCAAAGCGATTATATTTTAAAAGAAACAACTCAAAAAAAGATATTCACTGCATTCTGTTTTATACGGAATTGGTCTTTACTTTATATTGCTTATTTTATTTTTGTATCAGTAAAACGGGCTCTGGGGAGGGGGTTTAACGAAAAACAATACGTCCTCTCTTTCCGTTACTTGTACTATTTATTTCATTTTAGATTAAGTAAAACTAGCTGTGGGGGGTTTAACCCTCAAACCGCCTTTGCTATGGGATATATGGGAAAGTAATTCCAAAAAGTTGCGAAATATATAAGTTGGGTTTTTTAACGTTTTAAAGTCCCCAGAACACGAAAAACTTATTTTAAGAAAAAATGTGTGTATATAAACAAAATTTCCGCGAACGATAGATTGAAAAGGGCCAAACCAACTTGTTTCATCTTCGATATTTTGGCATATTTTGAGATCTTAAAATCAAATAAAAATATGTTTTCACACACCTTTATTCAGATTTCTTGGATGTAAAAGGATATATGCAGAAATATATATATTTCGAAAAACAACATTTAGCATTTTGTTTATAAAAACATTTTTTTCCACTATACAGGGAAGCGATAGGAAGATGAAACAAACTGAAAACGCAAAAAAAATTTCAACAGCATTTAGCTTTTTTAACAAACAGTGTTATACATCAAGTTCCAGTTATTTTTTTGTATATAAATGCATTTTTTTCCCACTAAAGAGGGTAGCCCTAGAGATATAAAATAGGCATCAAAAAACGAAACGTTTTTTATTGTACAGCTGTAAAGCAGTTAATTAAAAAAAAGATTGATGAACCACGTTAAATTTCATTGATTTTTTGTATATAAAACATTTTCCACTAAACAGGGTAGCCCTGGGGGAAAAGCAGTCCCTAAAAAATACAAAGAGTTTTTATTGCCATAACGCTTAGCTTAAAGAAACGATAAATCCAGGCAAATATATTTTTTTTGTATATAAAAGCAATGTTTTCAATAATAACTAGAATTTTATGTTCTTTTTTTTAACCTTTTAACGGTGGAAGACGCGAAATTTGTTTCAATTCAATTCATTATATATATTTTTTTTCGAGTACACATGGTGATTCTAGAAAGCATAAAATAAGTTATTAATACAATAAATATATTATTTTAGAAAATAACAACGAGTCCTCAAATTCTTCAGAAAACTATTGACGTTCAAACGTATGAGGGAAAACTTACTATGTTAGCCAATACATGTTTTTGATTATGATGAGAAAAAATTTCGATAAATTGTCAATATGACTTTTGCTATGTAATAGTAATAAAAAGTTACCAAAATTCTCCTTCCAGAACTATTCATTTATACTTAATCAGCAAAGAGTTAACGATCCTAATCAAAGTCCGTATTTTTCTTGAAAAATGAATTTAAGTTAGTCTTCTGTTTTAAAATATACTTCTTTACGTTTTATTTAATCAATTATCACATAAGTCCCTGTAGAACTCTGCAAATCCCGTAATGCCTTTAAAATTGGAAAGTTTTACTTCTATTATAATTTACAATTTTTATTATCAACAATGGAAATCTGTGTACTCCTAATAAGCTGAAGTTAAACGACGTACAAGAAGAAAATCTTGTCTTTTGACCATATTGGGTTCAGAATTGACCTGAAATGTGGGTCATTCGGTTTGTAGATTGCCACGGTGTTATCAAAATATGATGCCCGTTTCTTCAACAATTTTCTGTGGTTAATTAACCATTAGTCTTGGAGTTTTGCTTTAATTAGGTTTGTTAGACACGAATACGAAAAGTTATTTTACTTAGTTTGTCCAAAAATGGTAAAAAAGCTCAGTTAGTTAAGTGTAACAAACGACGTAGCACATAAAATTACAAAAATGTGAATTCTCGTTAGTTTGTTGCGTTAGATCTCTTTATTTTATTATTGGAATGCCAAATCAGATTAAAAACTGAAATCTAATTAGTTTAAGCAAGGGCGTTTAGGATCTATAAACTATAAAATGACAATTTTAAAATTAGAAATAGGAAAGACTATTAATTTACTTCGCAATATACGTCGACATTGGAGTTTAACATACCATTAATTAATTAATAACATTTGGGCTGCGATGGAATAGATTGCTGACGATATCAAACGTATAATATGGGATGCCCAGGAAAGAATATACAGCGTCGTCATGTTATTTTCCACCTTTGAAATCATCATAACTTTCTTATTTTTAAACGACAAAAAAACAAGAGAACAAAAGGAAAGTATTGTAATCGCGAATAATGACCTTTCTAGGATTTTACAGATCTTCACGTTTCAGGGTCTCAAGATGATGAAAAACATGTTTTCTCAATTCTATCGGTCCGACGATCTGTCCGTTTCTTCGCGGCACAGCTAAAAACTACTTATCCAATCGACTTCAAATTTTCATAAAAAAGTTAAGGGTCATAAATTGTTACCAAGTCGTCCCCATGACCTGGTAACAATTTAATAAAAATCCAATATATTACTAAAAAAACAATTACCCAATTTACCTCAAATTTTGCACAAAAATCAAGTATTACGTAGGAATTCAATGGTAAAATCACGCTACGAATCCAAGATAGCGAAACAAAATTGGCGGCCTAATAAAATATTTAAAAAATCGGTCTGAAAAACTACTTACTATTTTGACTTCAAATTTTGTGCAAGATTAAGTGTGATATAGAGACGAAATGGTAAAATTGCGACGTGCATGAATTCAAAATGGATGCCAAATAAAATTATTGTAATCGTGAACAAATGGAAGATTTTTTTATATCAGGTTTTAGCAACCCTAAATGCCAAGAAATATGTTTTCTCAACTCCGACGTTTTGCCTATGTGTAAGTTGGCAGTATAAAAAAACTACATGCCGAATTGACTTCAAATTTTGTTCAATATCAAATATGGCGGAAAAAACGGCGGTCTAGTGAGTGGGGTAATCCAAAAATATTGAGTTTTGTATGGTTTTCGGGATTTTTATAGTCATCAAGTTCAAATTTACTAATTATTTTAGTTTTTGACCATTTATATAACTGATTTCCATGCATATAGGTGGCATCTATATATAATATTAGTTATCGTGGTTATATGTACACCAATTACTTTCAGAAGATGTTATACCATCTTAGATGAATTATTTAAGAAGTATTTGAAGTAGTGTAGAGGTCCCCTTAGGGCGACCATATTAAAAAAAATAAAAAAGGCGCAATGGCTCAGTTTTGGATAATTTTTTCCGAGAGATTTTCCGCAATAACTTTGAAATGCTTTAATATATTGCCTTGAAATGTGGTGTTAAATTGTAAATTACAAAAAAAATAATTTGGTCATACTTGGAGGTACACACAGGTAATCCTTTTCTTGTCAAGCTATTTCTGCATACGATTATTAATCTTAATGAATGTTGATAGTATAAAATGACTTTATTCGGACACAAAACATTTCTTTTGTCAACTGAAGTACGTGGTGGGCGAAAAGGTGAAATTGAGATAAGAAGATAATCGAAACATTGTGTTTCATCTGACTTTCGTGGCTTTTAGGGCATCCATTTCAATTATACCAATCATTTTAATTTTTGAAAATTTGTATTGTTGATTTTTTATAACTAAATAGATAGTTCTTTTCTTAAATATTAGTAACCGTGATTTTATCAAAATTGTAAGTGCAATGGACTCCAGTACTACAGATTACAGTAGTTGCTTACTGTAGTAGGAAAATTTTCAAGCCTCACAAATTTTGACTCTGACTTCTACAATAAAACTTCTTATAAAATTAAAAAATAAAAAACTTAAATTAATAAAAAGAGTAAATAAATGTTCGTTATTAACGAGGCATTAGGCAATAAAATACTCAATGCATAAATGTATGATGTACTTAGTAATAGTAATAATTTCCAAGATGGAAAAAATATATATTTTTAATGTTTAGTTTTTTATAGTCAGTCATATATTTTGTTTAAAAAAATTATTAACTTGTCCATATCAAACAAAAATCAAATTATAGATCAACTCGTCAAGATTTGTTCGCTCTTAAGCACATATTAAAATATAATTTAAAAAAAAAATATGTACCACGATATTTTATTTATGAAACAACTCATCGAATAGCTTTTATTTCAAACTTTGTGATATAGCACACTATAAAATTTAAAAAAGCAGTTTCAGAATTGTGTCTAAAAATTTAAATTAAGATTTAACAAATTTTTATATTTCTCTTTTAATAATTGGTGGTAATTGTTTTATCACCTTGGTCGTAGATATTTAAATAAATTGTATAACAGTTCTATTCGTAATCCGAAATGCAAAAAATATATTATGTGTTTTATTTAAAAATGTGTAAGATACGTAATTTTTCTGATTATTGTTTTTATTGTCACTATATGTCAATAAAACACCAGAAAAAAAGGTATAATTTGTATTGGGCTTATACCGATAAATTAATAAATAACGTATTTATTAAAATGTAAATCATATATATGTATATATATATATATATATATATATATATATATATATATATATATATATATATATAACTGGGAGTTACGTAGAAGGGAAAGAAAAGAGTAAGGAAATTTGGTTCATAATATGACAATCAAAACAATTTTTTGTTTAATAAGGCCTCAAATATCTTACCTACCTACTCCTTTTTTTTTCATCATAAGTTAATCAATTTTAAACATTTTATTACAAACAGGCATTTTTATAAAGATTGACTTTTTCTTAATTCCACAAATAAATAACTTTTTCATGTTTCGAAAATAATTTCCATGGACGAACGGGGACATGTATTTTCGTACCGCGTAGACATATTAATCCCTTAGATCTTTATCAGCAATAAATTGAGAGGAAATTTCAAATAATTAAATAATAAACTCAAGTGGTGAACACGTCTGGATGTGCACAAATCGGAACTATAAATCGACCATTTACAAGCTTGAACCATTTGACAAAACTCTCATCATAACTATTGATTTAGAACATTCTCAGAAAGGTTATTTAGATGGACCGAATAGACAGATTATAAGTGCCACTTGCAAAAGAAAAGCTGTTAAAAATATTGCCGAAAAGTCTTATTAAAATTATCCGACAAGTTCTTCAGAAAAGCTTTCTGTTTACATTTACCACCTCCGACATTGAACTTAAAAGTGAAGTATTGTAATCGTGAAAATATCACCCTTCGGGATTTTTTCAGATCTTCACGTTTCACTGTCCAGATGCAGAAAAACACGTTTTTCTGAATTCCGTCGGTCTGTCTGTTGGCGGCATCGCTAAAAAACTACTTACCCTATTGACTTCAAATTTTGGTCAAATTTAATGGTCATATGGATATGACCTGGTAAAATGGTAAAAAAATTATTACTAAAAAAACTACTTATTCAATGTATCTCAAATTTTGTACAAAAATCGAGTATTAATTATGTAGGAATCGACTGGTAAAATTTTGGTACGAACCCAAGATGGCGGAACAAAATGGCCGCTGAATAAATTATTCAAAAATTCTGCTTAATGAGTTTATTTAAAACTGTGTACTATAACCAATTGTGTTATAGAGATGAACTAGTAAAATTGTGATACTAATTCAAGATGGCGAAATAAAATGTTTGTAATTGTAAAAATATACCCTCAGGTTTTACATATCTTCACTTTTTGGCGACCTTAGATGCTAAAAAATATTTTTTATCAATTCTGTCCGTCGGTCTGTCTGTCTGTCTGTCTGTCTTTCAGTTCGCGGCATAGCTTAAAAACTAGTTACCAGATTGATTTCAAACTTTACTAAAGAATAAGGGTCCTATGAGGATAACCTGGTAATTTTGGTAAAAATCCAATATGCCGGTGGCGGCCTTATGAAACTGAAAAACTGAAAATATTACTAGGAAAACTAATTATCCAACTTATCTCAAATTCTCACAAAAATCCAGTGTTATATAGG
This sequence comes from Kuschelorhynchus macadamiae, assembly GCA_030620095.1. NCBI lineage: Eukaryota > Metazoa > Arthropoda > Insecta > Coleoptera > Curculionidae > Kuschelorhynchus > Kuschelorhynchus macadamiae. The sequence continues at coordinate 20,160 of JAUTXW010003240.1, forward strand.
AATGAACTGGTAACAATTTGGTATGAATCCAAGATGGCGGCTAAATAAAACTTCTAAAAAATTAACGTAAAGACATCTTATTCAGTTGATTTTAAATTTTGTAGAAAAAATTTAATATATCAATATACATACTACGTGTGGAAAGATTCATAATGAGGGAAGTTCCGGTAGATACCTATACTTTGTGTAACAAAAAAAATAATTCAGAAATCAACAAAAATAGGTCTCATTCTTCCGAAATATTAGGCATCAATAATACAACAAAACCAATTCGTGATTCTTGCATATGTATACTTAATATATTTTATTCAGATAGTAAGTACCTAAAACCAAGCTAGACTGGCTTTAATCTGGCTAGAAAGTCAGAGTTAGGACTTGCAGTCGAACAATATCTTGTCTTGTAGCCCGGGTAGCTCAGTCGGTAGAGCATTGGACTTTTAATCCAAGGGTCCAGGGTTCAAGTCCCTGCTCGGGCGAAACTTTTTTTTGTAATTCTCAAAACGAAAATAAAGCAATTCTAAACTAGTGCAGTTTTGAGGAATTATTTAAGTTATAAGAATTAGATACTGATTTGAAACATGACAAATAATATTTTTTTATTAACTTTTAATTTAATATAATTACTTAAGTATAGGAAAATGTCATTTTTAAAAGCAAAAACTATCTCTCTTTAAACAAAATTAATTAACCTACAACATTTGTTAGATACTTGATATTTTACACATTTATATTTCTTTACAACGCTAATTTTACATAAGCAGTTTTTATTGTCATTTTATTTTTCTATAAAATAGGAAAAAGGTAAGTTTATTTCACCAATATAAAGTGTTTTTAGGCCACTATAAAGAACTGGTTCAAAACAAAACAACATTTAAACAAAATGTATACAAAGAAAAGTTTAAAATAGTCGATACAAAACTTCAACTAAATAAAATTAATATTTGCTAAATATTGTATTACTACTTCCAATCTCAGCTGAAACATAAAAACACATATAGGTGAGTAATGTTTTAATTTAGAATTTTTTAAACAATTTGAATTATTTATTTTATAAAAAAATTATTTTCAAGAAGCCCTGGTTCATAGTTAAGTTAAAACTTATATTGTTCTCAGTTTAAGTAAGTCACATCGACTATGATCAGAGTGGTGTTAAAGAATTAATTAAGTTACGCGACGCATAAAGGCCCGCTATAGTTAATGTATTATATAAACTATTAAAAAATCTATTTAATTGTTACAAAATGCATTCTTTTAATATATTAAAAGTTAACAACTGAAAAAAAGTTAAACCTCAGCACAGGTTTTTACATACGTTAGCTAGTGGAGAAATAGTATATTATGCAAGTGCCGAAACACGCACATTTCATACGAGTGTAGAAGTTCGGATTCATGAACCGAAGGCAAGTGCAACATACTCACCAGTATGAAATGTGCTTTAAGGGACCTTTTGGAAATCAAATTAATAATAAAATTATGCTTGCATTGAAAATTCCTAATTTCTCACGGTGTGACGTCATACTGTCGGAAATAACGTTCCTCGCAGTTTATCGACGGACTTATACATTATTAAGACTTTCTGAAGAAACAAACAACAACAAATTTAATTATATTAAGATTACACAAAATAGTCGCGCTCTGGCGTCTAAACTGCTGCTAGCCTGGTGCCGCTCCATATAACCTAACCTAAGCAAACTGATTTCTTAGGAGCGGATAAATCTCCAGAACTTCTCACTGGCTGTGGCGCCACTTACGGCGATTTGCTCAAACTGATGATATTATTAAAAGTATCGGAGTATAAACAAAGTTTGTTAAGTTTTTGATATGAGGTCTGCTAGCTTAGTGGTAGGACACTGGAATTGCATTGCAAAGTTTTTATAGTTTTTTTTTTCATAATCTATAATACTGTATGTAATGGTGTTTTAAATATCGGTGGTAATTTCTTTTTTACCTAAGCCTTTAGGAGGCCCTAAAGCTTGTCACGGTCCTGATTATGATTATTTTATTAACCGACTTCTAAAAAGGAGAAGGATCTCAGTTCTACCCTTTGTATTTTTTTGTATAGAGTATTATCATTTAATTTTTTTTAAACTCATTCAACATGCGTGAGTAGGAAGAAAATCGCATTTATCTGGTATGTATTTCATTACTTTCATTGATAAGAAACTGTCAATGGCGTATTGAATTTATTTCTAATTGTAATACTAAGTACTCATCAAAAAGTGATTATTTAATTTTTTTACCAGAAATTTTCAAAATATTTCAAATATAATGGTTTGGAATTATGTACAGGTTTTCTGCTTTATAGTTTTTCTTTTCTTGATAAGTTTTTGGGTGTTTTTAA
>JAUTXW010003240.1:27500-55087 GCA_030620095.1 Kuschelorhynchus macadamiae
AATTTATTTTCTTTCTTGGGTATAGTTGGTGAAATTAATGGTAAATCGTACTTTTTTTTTTTTTTTTCCTTTTTTTTTCCCTCCATCATCATCTTCTAATAAAAATATATAGGAAAAAAAAAAAAAATTTACCATTAATTTCACAAACCTATACCCAAGAAAGAAAATAAATTCATTAAATATATATATATATATATATATATATATATATATATATATACATCTCTCGTCATTCGGAAGCGCGAAATGTCATATTGCACGGGCATTCGAAGCCCATTGCGACCTTTGGAAGCCCACCTTCGGGCTTCCTAAATACAAACGTGTATAAAGCTTTCCTACGTTCACACCAAAGTTAAAGAAAACTGTACCTAATTTTTTGCTTGGGCTTCATATTTACATGTTACTCTCTAAGAACATACGCGTCAGGGTTCACGGTATCGTACTGTAGTTGGCGCTCTAGTCGTTGTGTGTAAATGATATACAAGTCTGTATAGGTTCTACGGGTTTGAAGAGCCCCACTAAATACGACGACTTTAGCCGTACCGGCGACATGGCAGCGTCGCAGAAAATTTCGATTATAATTTTAATAAGAAAATTAGACATTTGTGTATTATGGTTATGAATTCGAAGTGGGAATTCGTGGCCCGGGCTTCAAAAAAACGCGCGAAAGTGAATTTAGTGAATATTAGTGACATAGAGGAAATAACAAATTGTGGCTGGAATATTTTTATATTAATGAAACGTTCAAAGCGGATTTTAGAACTTGCTTTAGATATATGTATGAACGTTAAAAAATGTACAGCGAAATGGTTTTGGTTAATTGTTAAGCGGTAGGGAAAATAATACTAGCATATCTTGCGCTAAAGGCAAAATAAATCCTACAAGATCCTCATTTTGATATGTTTCCGTATTTAGTATAGTTAAAAGGAGTTATGTGTAGTGAAAAATAACATATATGAAAAAACTTTGCTGGCCTTTAAAACTGCCACCACAAAAATTGTATTTTTTGTAATTTTAGTGTTGAAATCCATTTGTTTGTATGTTTTGATAACTCTGTATATCTGACCTAAAGTTTATTGCTGTCTAAACTATTTTTTTCTATAAGCCCAACTTTAATCAGAAATAAAAATTTCTTAATGTTACCTACTTAATAAAGTTTTCCATATGTTGCATACTTTTTTGGACACACTTGGCATATGGTTGTGAAACATTAGTCCCTCCTATGCACTAGCAGAGTATATTCTAAGCAGATTGAGCAATGAAACATGAGGCCAGATCTCGAGCTAATATCAAATTGTATTTAGTGTCCAAATTTTGTATTTACTTTGATACAGGGTGTTTTTTTGGTTGGTGACAAAAAATGCAGGACATAATTTTTGGCTCACTTTAGAGCTAGAGGTTCGTATTAACATGTGCTTGCAAGGCATTCGTTTTTGAGATAGTCAGTGTTAATATTTTAATTTTTTTAGTTTTTATTATATAACATTTGATTTACTGTATGCTGTGAATAATGCCTACAGAGTGGCTATGAAACATTTCAGAACACTTTATAGGGCATTACTTTTTTTCCAGGTTGCGACTCCTTTTACCACACAGGAATTTTTACTGCAGTGCCACTAACCATTTTTACTATAAATGAAAATTACTAATTCTGTTCTGTAACTTCTTGGTCTTTTACATTAATTTAATTTTTTGAACTGTTTAGAACTTATTAATGGAAATGTATATTTATGCTTGGTCATGGCACACATGGCTTGTAGAAAATGGGAAAAAATGGTCAAATTGTAATTTTGTAAATAGGAAACAAATTTCAATTTGAAAAGGTCTAAGCCCAAGAACCATGATTTCTTAGTTGACTCCCGCCGTGAGAGCTTTCGCACTAAATGGATGCTTCCTTTGATTCTTGTTAAGTCCCTGATTTCTTAAAAACATTAGAAAATATTTGTTAGGGGATGGGTGATGTATCCTTGTAGACAAATTTAAATCATTCATTCATAACTAAGATGGAAGATCTCATTTCACAATATTTAAGTTTTATTTAGTAAATATTACAACCTTTAAGATCTATTTTACATTATAAAAGAGATAAAACATATCTTACCTGAATCTGTATTAAACTATGAACACGTATTGTCAACACATTTAATTCATTTTCTAAATTTTAAAACAAAACCTTCATTAGAATGACGCCATAAATGCTCCACTGATTGGGAACTTTAAATCTTTTTGAACAATCGGTTCCAATTACCCCCTAATCCGATTGTTATAAATAGTACTTGAAAGCAGTTAGTTTTAATGTGTTAGTAACCATATAGACTTAAATAATATTGCACTATTAAAACTTTACATTTTTTATAGCCTTTCTGTGAGTGGTAAGGTGTCACAAAAAAAACATTTTCTTGTATTATATAATCATATTGCTAAAAATAGTACTTGACAGCAGTTAGTACTTTAAATGTGTAAACAACTACACATTTTTTTAATAAAGTTTTATATCCAAAGTATTAGTTTTATTTTCTTTTGTTATTTTAAGAATTAATAACCAATTAATGAAAAAATATAAAGTTTTATAAATTGTGGTTACCTCCATATGTAAAAACCCTTGGTCTGAAAATAAATGTTTAAGAACTTATAGTTTATCTGTTAAAAAATTATTGCACATTTAAGGGTCGTAATCATTACTAACAAAAGAAAATAAAACTAATACTTTGGATATAAAACTTTATTAAAAAAAATGTGTAGTTATTTACATATTTAAAGTACTAACTGCCGTCAAGTACTATTTTAAGCAATATGATTATATAATACAAGAAAATGTTTATTTTTTGTCACACCTTACCACTCACAGAAAGGCTATAAAAAATGTAAAGTTTTAATAGTGCAATATTATTTAAGCATATAGTTACTAACACATTAAAACTAACTGCTTTCAAGTACTATTTATAACAATCGGATTAGGGGGTAATTGGAACCAATTGTTCAAAAAGATTTAAAGTTCCCAATCAGTGGAGCATTTATGGCGTCATTCTAATGAAGGTTTTGTTTTAAAATTTAGAAAATGCAGTAAATGTGTTGACAATACGTGTTCATAGTTTAATACAGATTCAGGTAAGATATGTTTTATCTCTTTTTAATGTAAATTAGATCTTAAAGGTTGTAATATTTACTAGATAAAACTTAAATATTGTGAAATGAGATCTTCCATCTTAGTTATGAATGAATGATTTAGACTTGTCTACAAGGATACATCACCCATCCCCTAACAAATATTTTCTAATGTTTTTAAGAAATCAGGGACTTAACAAGAATCAAATGAAGCATCCATTTAGTACGAAAGCTCTCACGGCTGGAGTCAACTATGAAATCATGGTTCTTGGGCTTAGACCTTTTCAAATTGAAATGTGTTTCATATTTACAAAATTACAAATTGACCATTTTTCCAATTTTCTACAAGCCATGTGTGCCATGACCAAGCATAAATATATATTTCCATTAATAAGTTCTAAACAGTTCAAAAAATTAAATTAATGTAAAAGACCAAGAAGTTACAGAACAGAATTAGTAATTTTCATTTATAGTAAAAATGGTTAGTGGCACTGCAGTAAAAATTCCTGTGTGGTAAAAGGAGTCGCAACCTGGAAAAAAGTAATGCCCTATAAAGTGTTCTGAAATGTTTCATAGCCACTCTGTAGGCATTATTCACAGCATACAGTAAATCAAATGTTATATAATAAAAACTAAAAAAATTAAATAATAACACTGACTATCTCAAAAACGAATGCCTTGCAAGCACATGTTAATATGAACTTCTAGCCCTAAAGTGAGCCAAAAATTATGTCCTGCATTTTTTGCCACCAACCAAAAAAACACCCTGTATCAAAGTAAATACAAAATTTGGACACTAAATACAATTTGATATTAGCTCGAAAGCTGGCCTCATGTTTCATTGCTCAATCTGCTTAAAAGCAGATGATCTTTTTTTATATATATATTTGTCCTGTTAATGCTTAGAATATACTCTGCTAGTGCACAGGCGGGACTAATGCTTCACAACTATATGCCAAGTGTGTCCAAAAAAGTATGCAACATATGGAGAACTTTATTAAGTAGGTATACATTAAGAAATTTTTATTTCTGATTAAAGTTGGTGCTTATAGAAAAAAATAGTTTAGACAGCAATAAACTTTAGGTCAGATATACAGAGTTATCAAAACATACAAACAAATGGATTTCAACACTAAAATTACAAAAAATACAATTTTTGTGGTGGCAATTTTAAAAGGCAGCAAGGTTTTTTCATATATGCTATTTTTCACTACAAATAACTCCTTTTAACTATACTAAATACGGAAACATTTTACTTAGCTGTCAATTACGATCTTTTGTGCAGACCTTTCAAATTGCCTAGCACAGGATTGACACTGAAGAAAAAAACTAGGATTATTTTTTTAAAGTTATACTTAACGTTTTAAGGTCGTTTTTGTTTCCATGCATTTCTGTTGAGTTATGTTCTGGTTTTTGATTGGTTTGCATTGTTTTTATGTGGTATGAAATTTATGGCGTGTATGCTTTTTTTCAAATTTTCAAATTTTCTAAATATTAAACCGTAGAAAATAGTTGAATGTTAGTTTAATTAAAAAGATAATGATATTAACCTAATAATGTGTCAAAGATCAAAATCAGGATCTTGTAGGATTTATTTTGTCTTTAGCGCAAGATATGCTAGTATTATTTTCCCTACCGCTTAACAATTAACCAAAACAATTTCGCTGTACATTTTTTAACGTTCATACAAATATCTAAAGCAAGTTCAAAATCCGCTTTGAACGTTTCATTAATATAAAAATATTCCAGCCACAATTTGTTATTTCCTCTATGTCACTAATATTCACTAAATTCACTTTCGCGCGTTTTTTTGAAGCCAGGGCCACGAATTCCCACTTCGAATTCATAACCATAATACACAAATGTCTAATTTTCTTATTAAAATTATAATCGAAATTTTCTGCGACGCTGCCATGTCGCCGGTACGGCTAAAGTCGTCGTATTTAGTGGGGCTTTTCAAACCCGTAGAACCTATACAGACTTGTATATCATTTACACACAACGAGTAGAGCGCCAACTACAGTACGATACCGTGAACCCTGACGCGTATGTTTTTAGAGAGTAACATGTAAATATGAAGCCCAAGCAAAAAATTAGGTACAGTTTTCTTTAACTTTGGTGTGAACGTAGGAAAGCTTTATACACGTTTGTATTTAGGACGCCCGAAGGTGGGCCTCCAAAGGTCGCAATGGGCTTCGAATGCCCGTCCAATATGACATTTCGGGCTTCTGAATTACGAAAGATGTGTGTATATATATATATATATATATATATATATATATATATATATATATATATGTATATATATGTATATATATATATATATATATATATATATATATATATATATATATATATATATATATATATATATATATATATATATATATATATATATATATATATATATATATATATATATATATATATATATATATATATATATATATATATATATATATATATATATATATATATATATATATATATATATATATATATATATATATATATATATATATATATATATATATATATATATATATATATATATATATATATGTATATGTGTATATATATAAATATATATATATATATATATATATGTATATATATATATATATATATATATATATATATATATATGTATATATATATATATATATATATATATATATATATATATATATATAATATATATATATATATATATATATATATATATATATATATATATATGTGTTGATTTTTACTCCCTCACGGATGGAAAAATACAATGTGTTTTCATTCTGGGTGTACATCCGTTCACTACTGTCGTTCTGAAAAGAACAGTTTTGCTGACGTTTCGCCAAAATCACATTTGGCATTTTCGAAGCTTTCTTTGTCGCGTCCGAATAGAGACTGAAGTGTTGGTGACTGCGACGCTTCTTTTTATTCCCCCACTAGGGGCCGAAGGTTATATCTGCGCAGGCGTTGGTCGTTATTTATATTTTCCGGATGGTGCTGTTATTGTTGCGCTAATTGCGCTTGAGTTTTTCCGATTTAAGATTTGTCGATTATTGTCTTCCATACTGTTGGTAGTTTTAATTATTCGTCCCTTTTATTCAAAGCACCTTGTTTTTCAATTTCTATGGCTTCTCGGATTATTCTGGTCTTATAATGTTCTATACTGGCAATCTCCCTACACCCATGGAAATTTATTTTATGGCCGATTTCCTGATGATGTAGGAATAAAGCTGAGGTTGTTTGTTTATTTCTGATGCTGAGTTTATGCTCTTCCACTCTTGCTGATATTCGCATGTTAGTTTGCCATACGTACAACTTTTCACAGTCCTGGCACGGAATACTGTACACTCCGTGGTTTTCCAGTTTCATTTTATCTATTGGGTTTCCGAGTAGTTTACCTATAGTTGTTTGTGGCTTGTGTATTGTTTGTATGTTGTGTTTCCTCAGAATTCTTCCGATTCTGTCTGTTGTGCCTTTTACATATGGTAAGACTACTCGTTGCTTTCCCGGTTCATATTTTTTGTTGTCCGTTGTTCGGGAAACCTGTGCATTAATAGCTTTCTCTATGGTGCGATTTGTGTAGCCATTTTTCTTTAAAGCACTAGATATTACCTTAAGTTCGTTTTGTCTCGTCTGTGTTTCAGTTAGTCGCACGGATCTAGATATTAGAGCATTTGTCACAGCTTGAATTGGTGCTGGGTGATGATGTGATTTTGCATTTAAATATCTGTCTGTATGTGTTGATTTTCTATACACGGTGTATTCGAAATGTCCGTTATGTAGTTTTGTGACCAAAACATCTAAAAATGGTAGTTTGTTGTTTTCCTCTAACTCTAGAGTAAATTGTATTCTGGGGTGGATTGAATTTACGTGAGTCAGAAATTTTTCGAGCTCTGCATGACTATGTTGCCATATAATAAATATGTCATCGACATAACGACCATAATTTGGGTTTTAAACTTGCTTTCTCAAGAGCTTCTTTCTCGAAGTATCATAAATAAATTCGCGATTACTGGTGATAGCGAGGACCCCATTGGAGCACCATCCATTTGTTTATACATTTGCCTGTTGAAAGAAAAATAAGTATTTTTGAGGCAATGCTCCGAGAGTTCTATTATATGTGCCTGGAAATCCTCGTTCATAGCAATCTTGTCCAATGCTTCGTCGATGGGAACACTGGGATATAACGATTTGACATCTAGGCTTGCTATGATATAGTTTTTTTTTAAGGACGATATCTCGTATAATTCGAGTGAAATGCTCCGAGTTTTTTACAAATGAATCAGCTTTTTCTACAGTTGGTTGCATAATTTCAGAAAGGTATTTCTCCAGTTTTTGTAGCGGCGAATTAATAGCACTAACGATAGGTTTGATGGGCGCCCCTGGTTTGAGTATTTTTGATAAACCATAGAGTTTAGGACATCTGCTCGACTTTTCCCGCTGTATGATGCTTTGTTGTATTTCGGGGTTTATTGGTGAACTTTTTATTTTATTTTTAGTTGTTTTTTCTAGGTACGTGGTCGGGTCCCTTGGAACAGGCCTATAACAATTGTCTTGTAGAATATCCTGCATTTTTTGTACTTAATCTTGAGTATTCATAACCACAGTTGCGTTTCCTTTATCTGCTGGAAGGATTGTAATGTCTTTATTTTTTCGAAGGTTTATTAGGGCCCTTTGTTCAGTGGCATTTAGGTTTTGTTTTGGTGTTTTGCTTAATCTTAAAATTCTTGCCACCTCTTGTCGAATCTTCTCTGCTTTTGTTTCTTCAGAGGAATCAAGGACAGCTTCCACTCCAGCTATTATTTCTTCTTTAGGGATTTCCTTAGGAGATATCGCAAAATTAAAACCCTGACTCAGTACGGATTTTTCACTTTCTAAGAGACTGTAGGACGATATATTATGTACTAATTTATCGACGTCTACTGATGATATTTGCGGCTGACTTTCTTAGCAGATTGTCATACTTTTTCGAAACTTTTCTGTTCTTTTCAGAACGACAGTAGTGAACGGATGTACACCCGGAACGAAAACACATATATATATATATATATATATATATATATATATATATATATATATATATATATATATATATACGTATATATATATATATATATACATATATATATATATATATATATATATATATATATATATATATATATATATATATATATATATATATATATATATATATATATATACATATATATATATATATATATATATATATATATATATATATATATATATATGTAGGATTATTTTAGTTCTTGTCTAGAGGGTTTGAATAAAAGGCTCCGGATAAACTACATTAAGCTATATTTAATATAACAGAGAATGAAAATTGTCAGTTGTTACATATTTGGACACAAAGGCTACTGTTATGCACCGATTTCGCTATATCACTACACATTTACTAATTTTACGTCTTAGGATTACTTTGATCGCGTCTCGATCGATACGTCGTATTTAAACCTCGTCTAAGTCTTCCCGTCTTTTGGATAAACCAGAGAAAAAAGAAACTAGCAAAGCGTCTTTTGCCAACGGCTTTTTTCCGCGTCTCCGCCAACGACATTTACACCACACGGCTTGTGATATTCGACTGACTTCCCCCCTCCCTGGCCGGCTTGTCTCTCTAGCCCTCTGTCGCGTTTCCTTGAAACTGACTGAATACAATCGGAACAAAAAGTAATGAATATTAAATAAGGTATCTTACATAAAATCTAGAGAAAAAGTAAAGATTAATAACTAATAAAAAATAATAATATACTACACTCGGCCAGACTGACTAGCAATCCGACTCGGATTCGCTATCATTGTCAATCCATGGTTTCATATACTCAGCACATGTCGAAGTTTGAATAGGTCCATCATGGAAACCAATTTTTTGTACGTCATATCTTTCATTTGGTTTATGTGAAGTAATTTCGTAAGGACCTAAATATTTTTTATTCAATTTAAGGCCAGGCCCAAACTGAGTTCTTTTAATAGCGACTAAGTCTCCTATTTTGTATTGTCTTGGCTCTCTTCGCCTTAAGTTATACTGTTTTCTGTTTTCTTCTTGTACCTTCAATATTTGTTTTTTGCTTTCATGCCGTAGTTCATTTCTTTTGTCTAAGAATTCTCCTAGGGCTTCCTTTTCCAGAATTTCCTTAATCTGAATATCTTCCTTGATCTTCATTTTTACTCCTACTAACACTTCGAAAGGCGTAGCGTCAATGCTTCTTTGTATAGTTGAGTTTAAAGCTCTTTGAACAGAGTCGATATGCTTAAACCATTTCAATGAGTCGTCGATACTCAATGTAGTTAAGACAGGTATTATTATTCTATTTACCCTTTCAACCTGTCCGTTCCCTCTAGGTACACCAGTAGTCACTGTAATATGTTGAATACCTTCCTCTTGACAGTAAGCTGTAAATTCTTTGGCTGTAAAGGCAGTTCCTTTGTCAGTTATGATCCTGGATGGATTTCCAAAAGTCTTCTGCTGCAATTTCAGCTTATCAATGGTTTCTCGAGCTGTTGTCGATTTTGTAGCATATAACCATACAAATTTTGAAAAATCATCTATAACAGCTAATATGTGTTGATAGTTTTTGCTGGTCGATGGGAGTGGTCCTAAGTGGTCGACATGGTAAGTATGAAGGGGACCATCATTCTTACTTATGGGATGTAACATTCCTTCTTTTTTGCCTTCCTTCTTGCTCCCTAAAATACACACTACACAATTTGAGATATAGTTTTGAATTTTCTCCTTTAATTTTCTCATAAAGAATTCTCTTTTTACAATTTCCTCAGTCTTAGCTACAGCGAAATGTCCTATCTCGTGTGCCATTCTGATAATTTCTGTCTGCATCGATTTAGGCACTACTACAAGTTCTAATCCATTTTCATATTTAAACAAAATACCATTTTTTAGGAAATAATCCTGATAGTTCTCCGTACTTACTATTTTTTTAATTGCTTGTAAGTAATCATCCTTTTCTTGAGCTAACTTAATACGTTGAGCAACTCCATCATCTTTAGATATTTCTTTTGTAATCATCATTACTGGATAACGACTTAACGCGTCGACGTGACTCATTTTACTGCCACTTCTATGTTCTATTTCATATGAATATTCTTCTAGTAACAATGCCCATCTAGCAACTCGTGTAGTTAAATCTTTTTTATTCATGGTTTTTTGAAATGCTGAACAGTCTGTCACAATCTTGAATTTTATTCCTAACAGATAAATTCTAAATTTCTTAACTGCTTGTATAACTGCCAAGACTTCTAATTCATAGCTAGAATATTTCTCCTCTGCTGGTGTTGTTTTCTTGCTCATGTAGTAAACAGGATGTAATTTACCATCACTATTTGATCTTTGCAACAAACAAGCCCCATAACCATACTTACTTGCATCCGTGTGCAATTGGGTCTCGCTACCCTGATTATAAATGTAGATAACTGGGTCGTTTGTCAATAATTCCTTGAGCCGTTCAAATGAATATTTTTGTTCGTCATTAAAAATGAACTTTGTATCCTTTTTCAGTAAGTCGCTTAAAGGTTTTGCAATTATTGCATACGAAGAAATAAACTTCCTGAAGTATCCTGTTAGACCAAGAAACGATTGCACCTGCTTGGCAGTAGTGGGTTGAGGAAATTTTCTTATGGCCAATGTCTTTTCTTCGGATGGCTGGACCTTGCCATCTTCGATAATAAAACCAAGAAATTCAACTCTCTTCTTCAAAAACTGACATTTACTCTTTTTAATTTCCAGTCCAAAATCACTTGCTACGTTTAACACCATGTTTAATCTTTCCAATCCTTCCTCGACAGTAGAACTAAGGATAATAATGTCGTCCATGTAGTAAACTGCTATGTTTTTCATTGTGAGTTCGCGAAAAATATGGTTAATATATCGCTGAAAAACAGCTGGACTGTTACAAAGGCCAAAAGGGCATTTTAAAAATTCAAATTGACCGTTGTGCGTAACAAACGAAGTATACTTTACGCTGGACTCTTCGATGTCAACATGAAAAAATCCATTTCGCAAATCTATAGTACTGAAGTATTGCGCACCTTGTAATCTGTCTAATACATCTTCGATCAACTGAATTGGAAATCGATCTTTTACAACTTTCTGGTTAATTTTACGATAGTCGCAGCATAATCGAGTTCGACCATCTTTTTTCTTCACTAGCACAATTGCGCTGGCATAGTCTGAGCAACTAGGTCTTATTATGCCTTCCTTTAACCACTCATCTATCTGTTTTTCTACTTCCATCTTTTCATCAATAGATAGCCTCCTTGGATGGTGATAAACCGTCTCTTCGTCTTTCATAATTATTTTCATTTTAATGTCGCAACTCTTGGTTTTATTAGGTGTATAATTTTCTATAAGTTCTCTTACCTGATTCTTTAGGTCTAACTTTCTATATTTCCTATGTCTATATCTTCCCTAGTTTCATCATCCATTACCCTTATTTCCATAAGAAAGTTTTCCTTATTTCTTTTGTATAGTATTATATTTCCATCTCTAATACTGATATCTAACCACTCTAAGATATCATTGCCTATGATAGCTTTGAAATTCGAGGCCTCTCTAGGTATAACATGAAATGTCAAACATACTTGTTCATCATTAACTAATACTTGTTTTTGGAAAGAACCTATGGTATTAACTTTATTTGTACCTATTCCCCTTAGAGTAATCTTGTTTGGAGTTAACGGAATATGCCTAAAATAATTTTCATATACCTCACTTCTAATAGCACTTATATCACTTCCTGTGTCCATCAAAGCTGTCAACATCACATTGTCCATTGTTAACTTAACTGAGTTTTTTGGCATTACTTCTATCATATGAACACCTGATGATCCTTGTTGACCACTACTTTTCTTAGGACATTTTGTGGCGATATGACCAAATTTGTCACAATTAAAACATTTAAGTCCCTTTGACTTGTCTGGGCACTCATTTGATTTGTGTCCTTGTTGACCACAATTAAAACATTTACCAAATCCCTTCTTTTCTCTATGCTCCGACCTTCTGAAATCTTTATGAAACCCTTTGTTTTCATAATATTTTCCTTTGCTGTTATCATAGCCTTTTTTCTCACTAAACCTTTTTTGTTGATTTTTAGTTTTAATTTGTTCATAAAGTTTAATTTTGTCTTTAAACTCTGTGAAGTTCCTCGCTCCATACAAAATGACTTTGTCGGATGATTCGTCTTGTATACCATCTATAATGTATTGTATAACCACTTCGGCCTCAATCATTGCGCGGCTTCCTATCTCACGCATGATCAGTGCATATTCTTGCACAGTCTCGGAGCTACTTTTCTTCTAGACATTAATAATTGATGGATTTGTGCACTGCTAACTTTTACTTCAAATTCTTCCAACAGTTTTTTCTTTAATATTGTCCATGATTTTATTCCCCTTTCTGATTGAACAAATAATTTTGCAAGTCCAGTTAAAGATTTCTTTGCAAAAATTAGTTTTTGTAGTTCATTCCACCCAGTTACGTTAGATATTTCTTCAAAGTCTAAGATCCATTTTCTAATTGGATAGTCATCTTTACCATTAAATGACCTAATACTATCTTCCACATCACGGAAAGTCAAAGCAAAAGAATCACTTTTCTTGTTTTTGATTTTTAAACGAGCTTGCAATTGAGCCAGAGTCTCTTCTTCATCCTCTTCTTGGTCTAAACACTCGTCTCCATCTGACTCTTCTTCCTCGCTGTAGCTCTCCTGCTCATCCGTGGTTTCTTCTTGCATGGTTAGATCATTAAGAAAAGAACAAACCTTATTTACTAACGCATCACTGTCTCCCTCATAAGCTAAATTTAAAATATGACAAACCGCAATTAAATCACTTAAACTTACAGTATTTTTCACTTTATCCACTATTTCTTGATATTCTTCAGACACCTTATCTAATTTATATCCTGAAAATAATCGTAAATTTTGTCTAGTTTTTCTCGGGTGGTCATTTCTTTTACCATACGCAACCATGTGCAAGATATCTACGACTTTAAACTTTAAATTAGCTATGTTCGCCTCAATTTTGACGATATCCCCTAAAGTACCCATTTTAAACTTCACTAATTTAAAATAATATTTACAAAAATAATTTAAAATGATTATTGATATCAAGGAGAAATCAGTGTAAACGTTTTGCTGTTTTCATTTTCCTTTCTCAACAAAAAAAAATGTTAACGAGCACAAACCTAAGCTACGTATGATCAGAACCGAGACACGATATGTTGTCAAAATACAATTATAGAAATAAAACTTAATACCTATATATTCTTATACTTAACAAAAATTATTATATACCTATTTACACCATCAAAATAAACCAAAATTAGGTATTTATGTAAGTATACTTTATAAAAATAATAAACGACTACTTAAATACATTACTAATTTTACCAACTGTACAATATATTTACATGAACCTCAAACTTCTTATTCATTGCATCAGTATTTAATACAAAAATAAACATTAATATTATAGAATATACACCTCAAAATAGTACTCTACACTTGTATTAAAAGAAATCAAATGAAATTTACTTGTATTATTCTTTTTTAAAGAACACTCTACTTGCTTACAAGAACCTTGGTGGTAAGTATTTAAATATTAATATGAAACTGCTCTTTCTTAATGTTAGCTTTTCCTCAGAAAATCAATTAGAAAACATATTCAAATACATTTTATGTTAGACAAATGAAAATACCATCAAATATGAATAAAACAAAGTACATCCACCAGTTCGATATGCTAGGTCAATGTTTATTTTATTTTCACCGATATCAGCAAGTATAATAATAAAAAAAAAGTTCGATCCTACCTTGAATTACAGCGGCATATTCTTAGAAAAACAATTTAACCACAACAAACAATCACAACAAAACCACACATGTTCAGAATCAGCTGCTTGCTTCCTCCTATCAAAATCAGCTGATTGTCAAATCGAAGTCTTCTTAAAATCCGGGGTGCGTTCGAAAATGCTATTGTAAGCTGTAGTCAGCTGTTCCACTTCCACTCCAATTCGGTGACCCAACAGAAATTGCTTACTTGCCAAGGACCATAATTTCAAACTTCAACGGCAACGTGAACAACCTTGCTTTGGGGCGTGAACAAATGGCGGGGAAAGACACAAAGGATTCCATTGTTTTCAGGTGACGCCGCAGAATTTACAACACTTTGAACAATCAATCGATTCTTTTGTTGATTCGAAACACTAACTTTACCATGACTTTGGCTTTTGCACTATTCCTGGATCCCATTAAATCTCTGATGCTAGCTTATATTTTCACACACGTTTATCCCGGTTGAGCCCCCAAAATTGTAGGATTATTTTAGTTCTTGTCTAGAGGGTTTGAATAAAAGGCTCCGGATAAACTACATTAAGCTATATTTAATATAACAGAGAATGAAAATTGTCAGTTGTTACATATTTGGACACAAAGGCTACTGTTATGCACCGATTTCGCTATATCACTACACATTTACTAATTTTACGTCTTAGGATTACTTTGATCGCGTCTCGATCGATACGTCGTATTTAAACCTTGTCTAGGTCTTCCCGTCTTTTGGATAAACCAGAGAAAAAAGAAACTAGCAAAGCGTCTTTTGCCAACGGCTTTTTTCCGCGTCTCCGCCAACGACATTTACACCACACGGCTTGTGATATTCGACTGACTTCCCCCCTCCCTGGCCGGCTTGTCTCTCTAGCGCTCTGTCGCGTTTCCTTGAAACTGACTGAGTACAATCGGAACAAAAAGTAATGAATATTAAATAAGGTATCTTACATAAAATCTAGAGAAAAAGTAAAGATTAATAACTAATAAAAAATAATAATATACTACATATATATATATAAATATATGTATATATATATATATATATATATATATATATATATATATATATATATATATATATATATATATATATATATATATATATATATATATATATATATATATATATATATATATATATACTATATAAATTTATGTATATATATATATATATATATATATATATATATATATATATATCTATATATATATATATAAATATATATATATATATATATATATATATATATATATATTTAATTGGAATAAAAACTAGAATTTGTAGCTATGAGAATACTTTAAAATGACTTCGAAGAAAAATGTTAAAAATAATCCCAAAAAATTCGACCCTAACCTTAAAATTTTAAACGAAACCCTGTATATTTTTTTACATAATTTTGTAGGATTATAAATTCCCTATTCAGCACTTTTTTTCCGATTAAAAATCGGTTAAGAAATAGCTTAGAAAATTAACATTTTATCTTCCGATCAAATTAGCCAAGAGGTAAATTAAAAATCTGCTTAAAACAAAACAAGAAAATTACAATGTATTTTTTTTTATTTTACAAATTATCTACTGTAACAAATGTTCAAATTGTAAACCTTCAGCGGCAACGCAAGCTTCAAATCTTGTGTCTTGTGTGTGTTTCGCGTACATGTAGCAATTATCACTGGCGTGGCGTTATTCTGCAACAGGTATTTCTAATTTTATTCTTCAGGTTCCTAGAAGTTGAGTTAAAACGTGTTGTAGAAAGTGCAGATACCTTTCTCCCGTTAAAGTTTCTTCATAAAGTCTCTTCATTGACTTTATGCTTGCAATAAATTGCAGGCGTCTGTCAGTATATAGAGGATAGAGTCCTTGCACCAGATGAACTTTATAAGGATGATACTTAAAGTCTTGTAAAATACGCTCAACAGAACTTCTTGTTATATTAAGTTCTTCAAAGAGTTTCCGAACTGACACATGAGGATTGAAATGTACATATGCTAAAACATTTATATTTTCTTCATTACATACCGATCTTCTGGAATTATTGCGATTCCCATTCGGAAAATGTCCTTGCCTCAGGATGCGTTCTAGGTTCACAAATGTATTTTCATTTGACGTTGGACGATTAGGAAAACGAATGCGATTTACGTCTCTGGCTCTTCTTTTATTTTATTTAAAACTTCGCATTTTAACACGAAATTGACAGGAATAATAAAGAACCTCACTTGCACTCTCATTTTGTTCAATTTGACAAGTATCAAAAATGTTTTGTTTTTGTTTTATCGAATCATGGCTAACTTGATAGGAAGATAAAATGTTAATTTTCTAAGCTGTTTCTTAACCGACTTTCAATCGGAAAAAAATACTGAATGGGGAACTTACAATCCTACACAATTATGTAAAAAAATATACAGGATGGCATTTAAAATTTTAAGGTTAGAGTCAAACTTTTTGGGACTATTTTTTTTTCAAACATTTTTCTTCAATGTCATTTTGAAGTATCCTCATAGCTACAAATTCTAGTTTTTATTCCAACTAAATATCTCAAACGGTTTGGGAACTAGAGCTTGGCTAAATCAGTTTGAGACACCCTGTATATGTGCATATATATAATATATATATATATATATATATATATATATATATATATATATATATATATATATATATATGTACAATAGCAGGTGCAAAACGGCCTACAAGAAGAATTGCTTTCGATTATGTCACAGGGTACCCTCCCGCGATCATGATTTCTGGGCCTCTACCCTCATCAGGCAGGCTTGTACCCAGGGAGATCTGAAATAACAGATACAAGAAGAATTGTTTTCGATATATATATATATATATATATATATATATATATATATATATATATATATATATTTATGCATTTTCTTCAAACAATATTGTGCATAATTATTGTACAAATTGTGAACATTTTATGCCCAAAGTTGTGTAACAAATTAAAATTTCTTTTTTAATAATATAGTATATTTTTAGCACAAAATGTGCATCTTTTCTAAAAATTTGTGTGTGCATAATTCTTGTAAAAATTGTGAACATTTTAAGCACAAAATTGTGCATTATATTAGGAAATACTTTTTTCTGGACAATATTGTACATTTTTTATGCACAAAATGTGTATGTTGTCTAAACATTTTTCGATAACTATGAAAATATGTGAAATAAGAAAGCCAAACCACAATCAACTACAGAAACTTTAGTCAAAAATTATGTCAAATAAAAAATAATTTTTATTAAAAATGGTCTTATTCATGGTAACAACTCCAACTGGATGTAGATAAACTTCTTGGTAAATCTCTTTTGAAATCTTGATGTTACGTAACTAAAACAAAACAAATCGATGTAAAAGTATAAGGCTTTTTAACGAGTGGACATAGTACTTACCTAAAACACAATCTTTTGTAACATTAGTTAAGTTTTTTTTATTTTAAAACATAACGGGTTACATTTGCCATATTCTACATTACACAAGAGCCAAACTTCATTTGCGTTTTGTGAAAATGAAGCGAGTTAGAGTTTGAAGCACATTTAATACAAATTCAAGTTCTTTCACATTTTAATGTTTTACTCTGGAACTCAGTATGTTTGAAAAAAGGTTAAGTATCTTAAACTGACATATCTTCTTTATTTTTATGTCAAATTTTATGAAACACTTTTATTAGCATTTAATAAGACTATACCATATTATATCCCAGTTTATTGTCTTTAAGTTAAGAGTTTTTATAACATCTTAGAAATAGTTGTATTTATATGTTATATGAATAGGTATAAATACATGGCTGTGTATAGCTTAGTCTTATTTGCCTTCAAGAGAGAGAACTGCAGATTCCCCGGGGTAGAATATTCTAAACAAAATCGCAACACTACTCTCCAAGAAAGTATTTTTTTGATAAACGTGCTGTCTATATACCAAACCACCTTTTATGTATGTTGCCAGTATGATAAGCTGTCCTTTCTGTTGAGTGATATTTCCCAATGTTGCCACAATAGCGCCACAATTGAAAATATCCGAGTCTGCGGTCCAATCATGGTCTGGATGCGTGGGGTTAGATAAAATATAAACATAATTGTTCAGAAAAAATAAATAATTTTGTTCTGAAGATTTTAACACGTGACGCTATTCGTATTTATTCACAAGTTTTATTCTTAAAATCTGAACTATGTTGTAGTTTAGTAATGCACAGAGAATAATAGTCTTTTTAGCATTGTTTTGTGGATAAAATATGTACAATTTTGGTTTAAAAACGCTACACAAATGAAAGCATCTATTTTGAATACACCTGTATGTATTTTCTGCACAATTTATATTTATATATATATATATATATATATATATATATATATATATATATATATATATATATATATATATATATACATATGCATATATATATATATATATATATATATATATATATATATATACATATATATATATATATATATATATATATATATATATATATATATATAATAGGTGCGGGTAACAAAAACTGTTTACTTGCACAGCGACTATATCACGAAGCTTATCCCGGAAGACGACAGCCAAAGAAACAAGCATTCGAGAAATTGTTACATCGTTATGTTCCACATGTTATTAGAACTAAAAGCCAAATTACATGATCCTTGAATGTGTTGGGTGGAGTGGTAAATTATGTCCTTGGTCCTTATTTTCTCAAAGAAAGACTAACAGTGTATCTACAGTTTTTACAAAATGAGTTACCGCCCTTGTTAAATAATTTACCTGCTATTATTAAAAATAGTATGTGGTATTTACATGATGGAGCTCCAGTCCACCACACTGCCGCTATTCATTACCACTTAAACCGTGAATTTTCTAAGAGATGGCTTAGAAGAGGGAGTTTACATGGATGGCCACCTCGCTCTCCAGATATAACAAAAATAGACTTCCTTTTTTATCCAAATCATATATACTGTACCTATACGAATAAAAATCAAAGATTACTAATATTATTTAAGCATTTTCCAGAAAAACTAATATATTGCGAAAACGACTCATTTTAGGACAATGGTCGTAATTGCAAATTTGAAAAGCATGATATACCCTACAAGATGTCCTATTCATATACAGGGTGTTTCATTTAAAAAATGGAGTTTTATTACAAAACAGTTACTATGTTGGATTCGTCGTAAAAAACATTCCGTATAAGTTGTAGCCAAATTTCTATTACGCAATTATTGCATCATCCATGATATTTAAAGGAAATTTTGAAAGAAATTTGAATAGCTTGGCAACGCCGCAACAGTAGTCAAATTAAAATAGTGTACTATACGCAGTATTTTACTTTATTAAAGTAATTTTTTTTTCTTTTATTTATTTTACCTTTGATATATTTGTTCTGTGTTAGTGTTAATTTGTGATCGGAAAAATGTTAATGTGTTGTTTTCCGTCTTTTTAATAGATTTTAATGACATGAAGTTCCACAAACTTCCACTAGTAGCAGTAAATTAATGTTTTACAACTATCACTATATATTCAGGAATTTTTTGGTTAACCAGCCGAAACGACAATAAAAACATGAAAACTTAGCTGGTGTTGTTTTTCTTGACACTAGTGTCATTACATGGACCGAAACTCAAGAAAATCCATTATTTGAAAATGTATATTATTATGGTATATATATATATATATATATATATATATATATATATATATATATATATATATATATATATATATATATATATATATATATATATATATATATATATATATATATATATATATATATATATATATATATATATATATATATATATATATATATATATATATATATATATATATATAAAGCTAAAAAAACTTAAATTTCGTGGTCAATAAAATAATCCCAACAAATCCATTGTAATTCATATTGCTGAAATAAACTAATGGTGTTATTTCTTTTCTTTTTCACTAATTCACACCATCTGAAATGCATCATTTATACACCTTGTCCGTTTATCGAACACCAATATAAAAAAAATAAAAAAAGTGTTATAGATTTACTGCCAAAGCTATTAAACATTAATTAGTTGACGTTCGTTAAATAAACTATTTCTTTAGGTTATAAAACTTCTATAAGATGTAATGGAAACCTTTACAGTTAGGATTAGATACGCTTGTTGAATATACGACTTCACATTTTATCTATTTTTAATTGACCACTTATTAACATTATTTATTAGACAAGTTAAATTATTCGTATCCATTGGCACAATACTGAAATAAAGGATTTGATAGTATGATTAACTAACCAACCAGAAGAAAGTTTCTAATTGCGTTAAATTAACTATATAATCTTGCCAGATTGACTGCAAAAAATATTTCAGATCTATTATTAACAGAATACCGTAACCTGAATAACAACCTGGTGTTTTGTCTCTGATATTGTCTATAACTGTAGCTAGTTGTCAATAATAAATATGGCTAAATAGATAATCCGGTCGTCTTAATAAAAAAAAAACTGGAAATGAGCTTTACCCGGAACATCCTTCATTTCCTTTAGTAGCGTAGATTGGATAAGCGGTATTCAGCCAGTTATTCTAGTAGACCCCGTTTTAAGCACAGCCAGACTCCCTGTATAAAATGTTCGAAATTAACTTCAGACTCACAGAAGGTTTAAATTATTGAACAACAAAATGTCATTTATTCTAACAGTTGGAACTGCTCTAGTGCTCGTCTACTCCTGGGCAGAGATCGAAAAGGTATTCTTCTAATTGAATGGGTCCGATATATAAAGTTTTAAAAGACAAATTATGTTTTTTCAGAAATCGGAAAAAACTGCTTTTTTTACAAATATAGTCTAATGTATCACTTTTTTCCTTTTTTCAGTCAAAAGTTACATTTTGAATGGCATAAATCCAATATAAACAACAGCAAAATGTTTACGACCTGGTAGTACTGAAAAAAATAAAGTTTTAACACGTCTTCGAAGTAATGACGTTATAAGCGACTAGCGATTAAGAAGATAGCTTCTTCCATATCTCATGAAAGTGAATAATAATTTTTTCTACTACCTTACTAGGAAATGTCATTTTCGAGACCTAAACAAGGGAGTAAAATGAGTCTTTTCCTCCCGGGAAGAAAAAAGATGTTTTTTCCCTTCCCCCTCTGAGCTCCTTTAAACTTTTACATAAGCAAGACTTTTTTTACCTCGTCTGTTTGATTTTCTAGGAAGAAAATTTATTGAAATCTTTTTATATAAATGTATATGTCTATTGATTTTTTTTAATAAACAGATGAGATGGAAAACTTAACGATTTAAATTATTTGTACAGTTTTCAAATTATTAAAACTAAGGCCTCCTGAAAAGCCACTTTCTGCTAAAATATTAACCACTCTTTCTTAAAGATTACTTACTAAAGTAGTGTTGCTGCTTGCTTGGAAGGTTGCTTTCCGATGAAGGAAGAACTATCGGCACAAAGTTATCAAGGTGATTCTCAGAAGAACTTGGCATTGAAGTGAATTGCCGACCAGAAACGATTTGGCTTGCTACTTCCCTTTTTTTTGTCAATGATTCTGCGACATATCGCTCAGCAATATTCCCAGACTCCCAACTTCCATGCTGCTTAAGGGTCACCAAGTCGCCACCTGTGTTGAGGAGCAGCGTAGTCGAAGTCCTTCGGAAACAATGGACGGTATGACTTTGAGAGCTCTTTAATTTTTAAAATGTTGCAATGTTAAATGAAATTTTGGCCAGTGTATTTTTTCAATTGCAGTGACAGATAATTTCCCGTTACAGTATTTGAGACTTAATCTGGAGGCGGTGTTTTGGACTGTCTCAAATTTTATATTTTGAATATAAAGCCAAAGTGGACATTCCGCTTATTGTATCGCCATTATCCTCGAGGCCTTTAACGTTCATTTTAACTAATTCTTCGCATCTGCAAACCCCGCAAATGCCAAATAGTAAAGCGACCTGAGAAAAAAACAAAATTTAGCAAAAGATGCTTATTCTTGAATTTAAATTTTAAAGCCCCTTAAAAAGTAGTCAGTGAAAGAATTCGAAAATACCTAATACTAAATGATTTTTGAGAAAAATTTAAACGTATACATTCTTACAACCTTTTTTTGAGTAACCCATCTTATAAATAGTCCTTCTAAAAAAACTAATGAAAAACGATATAAAAGAGCTTACCTTCTTATGCAAATAATCTCTGTCCGGTGCCTCTCCCAAAAATCTTGAAATGTCACCTCTTTCTAAAGTTAAAACTGTTACTAGCAATAGGCCTAATATTACAATGGTAGAAAAAAGAAATGCATTTCTGGCTGACATATCCCATCCGAACGACCATAACCTGCGGAAAAAATACTTACCTTGAAAGCTGTTTACATAGCACCCATTATCATATCTGCAAATGACCTTATTTCAAGCAACCTTACAAAAATACCTAAAACTGATTAGTAATAACTACCTAAGAATAATCCAACGAGGCAAAAATCTTAAAAACTTACAGAATAACTAGAAAAATATACCTGAGTATTAAGTATAAGATATCAGTACCTATTCGAGACATATTTAGTGTTTGGTACTGCACGGGCCCCACTAATACGAGTACACGCTGTTAAAAGAAGAAAAAATATAATAATAATAATAATTGAGCCATATGGCCTTATTCCAAACAACCTTACGAAGTACCTAAAAATTGATTACCATTAACGACCGAAGAATTATTTAAACGATGCAAAAATCAATTCTTGGAAACTTGTAGAATAACTAGGAAAACGTTAAATATACCTGAATATTAAGTACAAAATATCAGTACCTATTGGCGCTTTACTTAGTGTTTGACACCGTACGGACGCCACCACCATTAATAATAATATAAAAATAAATTAAATTAAAAATTACTAATTGAAAAAATTGGTAAAATCGCCTTTGATACCCACAACTTCCATCGTACTACACGCAGATAATACATTTTATGAATCTATATATTGTTTGCATATATTAAAAAAAAAAATTGAAATAAATTACAGTTTATAGGATGTGTATAAAATTATTAGCACACTAAAACAGCCTAACAAGGTTAATTCTTTATTTTTTGGAACTGTTTTATAATTGAAAATAGTCACTTCTTCTGGATCTATTCAACAACTTTCTAAAATTGATTTTTTATAGTTTGATTATGACGCTTTACCTTTTCATTGGATTATGATCATGACGACTTGAAGTAATTAATTTTGTTAATTATATGTCAAATGTAACATAATTTAGTAGATATTTTTAAATCAATAAAAAGAAAAGTTGAGCAATATCAGACAAACTACCGTAAAATAAAAGATTAAAATACATTTCGTATTTGGCTAGATTTTATTGCTTTTGGAAATTTGCCGTATTGGGTTAATTGCGAGGGGTGCGCAGATGCCAAAATTGTACGCCATAATTAATTATTTAGGTAGCAAAAGTATTAAATAGGATTTAAAATACTTAAAAGGTATTTGAAGAGAATTAAAGTATTTAAAGGTATTTAAATATATTTAAAAGTATTTAAAGACAATTGAAAGTATTAAAAAATTATCAAAAGTATTAAATTGGAATAAAAATAGAAACCAAAAAAAGAGAACAGCTACTTTTCTTTTATATTTAGTTACAGTTATTAATCGGAAAATAACCTATCAAATAATAGTTTTTATAATAACCAAGATGATAACTAATTTGATATTTTGAGGTAAAACATATGCAAATGGATCTTATCAGTTTTTTATTTGTAGAAAGAGCAATATATTAAATTATAACTTTAAAATATGCTTTAAATTTAACTATATAACTTTTGTGTATTTTTACAAAAATGTTTTATTCTCAACTTGCCCAGGACCTGCGATAACTATTAATTTTCAGCAGAGAGATTCAAAATTAATAGATACAATTTTAAATCATTCTGAAATAGGCTCTTCAGTAACTATTGAAATAGTTTTTAACACTCAAATCGAATTAACATGTTATTTGTACTAAAGAAAAAAAACATCAAAATTATTTTATTTATGTATTAATTTAATTTTATTTTTAAATATTATTTTTACTCATTAGTGCAATTTTGAAAAATCCAAAAATTATTTTTTGATTAGTATTTTCGGAAGCCAGTGAAGAAAGAATCCTCTTAAAATTCAAGAGTTTACAACAAAATTGCAAATATGTTCCGAAAAATCCAGTAACATTTCACCTCCTGAAGAGTGGAATTTCGAAAAATCCATAAATCCGTTGAGTTGGTATTTCGAAAAATCTTAAAATTGATTTTAGATAATTATATTTGAAAGCCACTGTAAAAGAAGAATCCCAATTTCTCCCCTTTTTTAAAAAATCTAGAAATTTATTTTTAGAAAATAATTTTTGAAAGCTATGAACGAAATAATCATACTAAATTCTCATTTAACTGTAGGCATATTGTAAAAAGTAAAAACAAATTGCAACTTTTTTTATTTTCCTTGGGGGCGGGTTTTCAAAAATATAATTTTATCGAGCACCTACCTAGCGAAAAGAAGACCCATGCCAAATTTTTAACATTTTATCTCTAATTGTACACATTTCACCCTTTTGTACACCATCTAAGGGTGGAATTTGGAAAAATTCTGATATCGATTCATAAATAATTATTTGAAAAAATGGTTAAGAAATGAATCGTCTTAAAATCTCGTTCAATTGAAGACATATTGCAAAAGCCTAAAAAACATTTTAGCCCATTTCAAATTCTTAGGCGCGAGTTTAAAAAAAAATCTTTTATCTAGGCCTACTTCACATGCCAAATTTGAACTTTTATTTTTAACGGTACATAGTCATTTGAAAAATGCAAAAATTTAATTTTAGATTATTATTTTTGAAAAGCCTGAACGAAAGAAGCGTTTTAAAACCGTATTTAGCAAATAAGTACAAACAAACTTCATACTTTTTCGCCAACTTAACAATAAAATTTAGAACGATTGATAAATTGATTTTAAGATAATTATTTCTGGAAGCCCTTGCGGAATCAATAGTCTTAAAATCTCATTTTGTTGTAAAAACACGTTTCGCCGATTTTTACGCCCTTAGAGGGTTACAAAAAATACTCTTGCACTTATTTCAGAAAATGACATAGCAAATTTTCGTTTTATCTTTGGCAGTCTTACAGATATAGTGGTCAATGAAAATGTTTTATATGTATAGATTTGATTGGAATTGGTTTATGTACTCTCCAAAAATTATTAAAAAAATATAATACTTCCCATAAAAAAGTGAAGTGCTGCGCTAATGATCTCTCAATTTTATATCAGGATATCTACTTAATTGAAATTTTAGCATAAGTGTTCCCAAAATGATTTTCCGAATAATATCCCTTAAAAATTATTAATAACCTAACGCTTATTACACCTCAATAATACCTTCCCTGCTCATATATTATACTTATAAAAAGTAACCATTCGTTATCCCGTATTCAGGGAGACCATCCCTCATTTTGTCGCCAGTTAAAAATATCCCCCAAAACATCCCCCTTTTCGTTGAAGTCTCCATTTTCCATTTATAATCAGTTAGATCATAATATACATATAGATTTCTCTACTTTTCCAAACGTTATTCGTTTTATTATTTACAAAAAATTGCTTCGGAAATTAAATTGAAAAAATATAGATTTTTTTGTACGTATTTAAATGCAGTTTTTAAAGGGATAACAAATAATATACATTGACCCTTTGGACCTTTTGTTTTAAGAGAGATCTAAATCAGAAAATGCTACTAATCGTTATATAATTTTACCTGTGTGTTTTTTAGTTTAGTTTACCACATACTCATTATACTCTTATGTGTTTGAGACAAAAAATATTTTTCGTTTGGTATAAATAAATATTTATTTTAGGTATTATACGTATAAAAACGTGAGTGCATGGGCATACCTAATTAAGTTGGTCTCTTTTTGTAAAATAAGTTATTATAATATAAACATAAGTTTTTTTATGGTACCAAGTTTTAGTATAAAGACAACAGGATTAGTATGCTTATTAACAACAATTTTTGGGACATTTATATTTATTTTATGATTATTTCCTCCAAGTGACAAAAAAAAATGCTTATAACAATCTATTACTTTAGAGGTATACCCTGCAAACAGAACAACTTTCCTCTCCATGCTATTTTTCCGAGTTTAAGGTATTCTTTCACCTTCTACAAAAAACAAGTGCATTCTGCAACTAGTTCTTAAGAGAATGGATACTCAAGGATATGCAAAGCAACTAAAAATATATTGAAAATAATTAAATGTACTGAAAAGTATGAAAAATGTTTTAAAAAGTAATAAAATGTTTTGAAAGGTATTTAAAGAAAATAAAGCATACTTAAAAAATTAAATAAGCATTTAATAATATCTAAAATATATTTAAGAGAGATGTGCACATCATATTGAAAGATTTGCGCGCCCCTTGGTAAATTGCCCTTGACCAAGTAGCTTTTACTTAAATGGTTCGCCTTGTCTAAAAACTAACTGATAATTTCATATATGCAAAAGTGTAGCTCAGCTGCAACAATGGGTAATACGAATACAGTTGTAGGAAACGCCCATTTCTCAGAAAGATTTACACCCTTATCATTCCACGATAATTCATGGTGGTTTAATTATTATAATAATTATTAAATAAAAGCCATTTTAGGACTTTTATCTCAACTAATATTTCATTTCAAGTGATTTAAATAGGGATCTAACTTAACTACCTGTTTATTTTTTAAAATATATGTTAACTTTTGAGCGCAACCAACCGTGGAAATCCAAACAAACAAAAAGCTCTTTAGGCTTTCATATTATCAACAAATTAATCAGTAGAATCAGTTTTGCATATCAAACAGCTATCAAAACATTTTGCTCTCTTCCTGTCGCGTCTGACCAAAGTCTAGTACCCGTAAATTTCCAAGACAAGTGTAAAAAGACCTAAACCGCATTTCTAATAGAGCAGCCGAGCAGAACAAGTACCGTTTACCTACTTCGTTACTTTTTAGGTAATTGCTTAATCGGTCATTGATCGAGGTACTAAACCATGGTCACGAACGCCTTGAAAAACTTAAGAATTATTAGCAGACTCGTGGTTATGTCAGAAAGGAACTGAGAAATAAATTCATTGAGATGACTTAAGTTTTTGTCAACATTTAACACATTCAAGAGCAATAGCACTTTTGCGTTGTTTATTATTAGTTTGTAGGTTTTACGGACCTTTAAATATCTATGAATTTATTTCTGATTTTTTCAACAGTTAATAAGAAGAATAAGTTTTTGGTTGTGATAAATGAAAGGATAAGACAGAAGGTGAGGTGCTAATGTTTTCTTTAAGGAACCAAAGTGCCTGTAAAGCTTGATTTAGCATCGAAATTTTCCGAGTTGCTTTCATTGAGGTAGGTCAGTTTCATTTCCCTATTTTTTAAAATAATTTATTAAACATTAAGCTAATTATATGAGATATAACTATGGCGATTTTTACTTTACTACAACAAATAAGTGTGTATATGCAACTCATCATATCCGCATGGTAAAAACGAATTATTTTAAAGTAAAATCTAGTCACGATATCAATGTATATACTGTTCCATTTCTTATTTTGGTCACCAGCGTATAACTTTCTAAAAGTTTGAAATAATTCCCAC